>OY731401.1:44344168-44360116 GCA_963425845.1 Sphenostylis stenocarpa
TCATTTATTTAATTTTTATTATTAAGAATTATTATTAAATTATTATTTGACACAATATTAACCTTGGATTTTATTTTATAATTTTCTTAAGACAAAATTACTATAAAAATCATGTTTTATTTTTATAATAACTCTACATAATATTCGGTACATATTTATAACTTACAAAATTTATTTATATAATTGATTACAAAATTTAGGATATTACGGGACGCGCGTCCCAAATGTGGGACGACCGTCCCAAACACCGGGGGTCCCAACGTGAACAAATTTGCATTTGGGACGGCCATCCCAACCCAGACTGGCCGTCCCAGATTGGCACAACGTAGAAAGCACGTTTGGGACGACCGTCCCAACCCAGACGGCCATCCCAAAGTTCCAGGGCGAAAAATGCTATAAATAGGAGCCTCATTTGTCTCATTCCTCACCCCAGACAACTCTAAGACTTGTCTTCTTCTCTCCCTCCTTCGAATGATCTCTCTGATTGCCTTTAATAGGTAACAATCAGTTAAGGAATTTGTATTCCGGCATTCGATTCTTCTAGAAATTAGTCGAGTCGAGTCTGTATTTGAGAGGAGAGTTGTTGTAGAGCGAAGGACTGCCGAAACGCGTCCTCTTTGTAAAAGACTTATAATATAAAGCTTGCTACGGAGGTTTTTCTCAATTCTCTTCTCCTTTACTGCTTTATTTATTGCTTTCTGTATGCAATGTAGATAAATCATGTAGATAGCCATCTTTAAATAACTGTACGAATAAAATAGGGTAATAGCGTAATTTCTCGTAATCTTCACTTAAATGAACTAATCCGTCATAGGGAACCTGAAAGGGGTGTTGTGGGGTGCTAATACCTTCCCCACACGTAACTAACTCCCTTACCCGACTCTGGTTATAATGGCCAAGTTGGTTTTTATTAAAATCAATGCCTTTTTCTCCTTTTCCAATGTTTATGGTCAAAATATTGGTGGCGACTCCAAAAGAACCCTTTTCGAAAACCTTGCTTCTATTAGAGGATAGTTCAGCGTTGAGCGCCTCGGAAGCAATGAACATAATTTTAAACAAAAACGCGAGTCTCAACCATCTTTTCACGACCGCTCGCATTAACGTTTGAGATGTCCTTCGGACGTCGGAACGGACGGCGGCGACACATACTTAGTAGATTCTTCTCCATTCCAAATTTCTTCTCCATCCCAAACTTCTTCCCCATCCATACTTTTTTCTTTATCCTTAACTTCTCCATCCAAAACTTCTTCTTCCTTGACTTCGTCTCCTTCCTAAACTTCTTCTTCCTTAATTTCTTCTTCCTACTTCGGTTCTTCTCCTCCATTCCAAACTTCTCCTCCATCCCAAACTTCTTCTCCATCCTTAACTTCTTCTCCATCCCAAACTTCTTCCCCATACATACTTTCTTCTTTACCCTTAACTTCTTCTCCATCCAAAACTTCTTCATCTTCTTCCTTAACTTCTTCTCCTTCCTTCACTTCTTCCCCATCCCAAACTACTTCTCCATCCTTAACTTCTTCTTCTCCTTCCCTAACTTGTTCTCCATCCTTAACTTCTTCTCCTTCCCTAACTTGTTCTTCATTCTTAACTTTTTCTCCTTCCCTAACTTCTTCTCCATCCTCCTTAACTTCTTCTGCTTCCTTAACTTCATTCTACATCCCAAGTTTCTTCTCCATCCTTAACTATATAATCTCCTATGTTATCCCATCTCATCCCATCTGAAAGTTCATCTCCTTCCTTAACTTCTTCTCCATACTTAGTAGATTCTTTTCCATACTTAGTAGATTCTTCTCCATTCCAAACTTCTTCTCCATCCCAAACTTCTTCCCCATACATACTTTCTTCTTTATCCTTAACTTCTTCTCCATCCAAAACTTCTTCTTCCTTAACTTCGTCTCCTTCCTAAACTTCTTCTTGCTTAATTTCTTCTCCATACTTCGGTTCTTCTCCTCCATTCCAAACCTCTCCTCCATCGCAAACTTCTTCTCCATCCCAAACTTCTTCCCCATCCATACTTTCTTCTTTACCCTTAACTTCTTCTCCATCCAAAACTTCTTCTTCTTCTTCTTCCTTAACTTCTTCTCCTTCCTTCACTTCTTCCCCATCCCAAACTACTTCTCCAACCTTAACTTCTTCTTCTCCTTCCCTAACTTGTTCTCCATCCTTAACTTTTCTCCTTCCCCAACTTGTTCTTCATTCTTAACTTTTTCTCCTTCCCTAACTTCTTCTCCATCCTCCTTAACTTCTTCTGCTTCAAAAATTATTTAACCTTTTTCGTCAGAACTTTAGGGGGTTCTCTAAAAAAAATAGCGAAAAAAATAATTCCTAAAGTTGAGACAAAGAGAAATGTATAAACCAATGCTTCCATAGATTTAATCGTGGTTGACTATATATAGCTTTTATACCTGTTTATTGAGGCTCATTTCTAAAATAAAAAAGAAAAAGAGTAAAGAAGAGCAAATGCAATGATTCAAATCAAGATTTATCTAGTTCTTTATGTGAAATTCAATATCATAAAAAAAGTAGAAAAGAACAAAAGAATGTTATACTACCTGTCTTCTTGTAGTTGGATCTCCAAGTTTTTGGAATGTTCCAAATTCTACTTGAGCATCTAAATCTGGGTCGATACCAGCAAAAACATCTCTGAACAAAGTTCTAGCACCATGCCAAATGTGCCCGAAAAAGAATAGTAGAGCAAATGAAGCATGCCCAAAATGAGCCTTGGGAGTTACATTTTCTTATATTTCTCTGAAAGTTAATTCAATATGAATGATCATAGAGATACTGCTAAATGCTTACTCAAGCAATTCCATCAAAATATCCTAGTTTTAAATTGGTGGTATTAGAGTTGGTTCGAGCCTGCTATGCTCTCTCCCTTCCAGTCATGACTGCAATTAATGCTTTGTTGTGTGAGGCACATCTGTGAAATTTTGGAGGCAAATTCCTCTATAGGAGCTGTCATGAAGTACTGGCCTTGTCAGGCATGAGTGTCATGAGCCACACACCTGTCACTGTATCAGTTTTCTTGTATGAAACTTTGGCTTCTTGATTTGGGCGATGAGGATTGTGAACCGTTGAAATTTTTTATTGTGATTTGAAAGAAAAGGAATTTGGATGTTAGTTGTGTGTCATGTACAACGATAGAAATCAATCCCAATCAGATTGAACTCCAATTAGGGCTACTGTTGTAAAGGGTAAAATTGTTCATATCATTTCACAGCATAAAACAACCTTAAACACATTTTATTGGTACCTATCTTCTCCCTACAGGTGACGAGATCCTCTTTGCGAGAACATTATAGATTACTATTGATAGCTTGAGGGGGAGTGTTGGAAACGGTTTGTATTTCTAGGGAAGTCTTGTTTAGGATAGCTAAATTTAAGTATTCATGTATAATAGCTTATCATTATCCCAGGAAATTACATTTATGTTTGTGTGTGAAGTATTTTTCGTCATTCTTCCTGCTTTTTTCAGCTTTAGTAGGATTCTTGTTCTTGTGTTGTGTTTTCATAATCTTCCTAAAATACCTTACGAAATGTGTGTATTTTAGTAAATACATAAAGAAACTTCTATTAATATATACATGTTTCTTTCAGTGGGTCTGGCAGCAGTGTTTACTATCTTCTAAATTTGTGGTCTAGATCAGTGACATCTCGTGCGGTATCTCAAGGGTGACAAACCTAACCTGTTAGATGAATATGTACCTAAAGTTATAGAAGGGTTTGTATCATCAAGATTTGATTCATTGCAGGTCAGCTACTTTAAGACTCCACATTGACCCTCATAAAAATAGAAGTGAATTCAATATTTATTCCACATTTTAACTTCCAATCATCCATTTATTCCAGTCTGAACTATCAGATGAACTTGGTGAAAATCCTCTAGACAATGTTGAAGTTCTTCAAGATCAGCTTGAATTTTTTCCTTTCCTCTGTAGATTCCAGGTTCATGCTTTTTCATGCTTCTCAAAGTATATGAGGAGTTACTTGTTATCTTGGAGTGAATGCTTTTAATTGTTATTAATTATCTACACTTTTAGCATCTATATTGATTCATTAAATTTCGGTATGAAAGTTGCGGTTCGTATCTAATGAAGATAGTGGAGCCTATCATGCAAAACTATATGGTATCTTTAATAGTTCTTCATGAAGTGATTTAACTTTGTTAACTTGTTTCAATAAAATATTCCGATTTGATTTTATACACTTTGTGTAGAAGGAAGCAAATCTCCAAAGCCATGTGGATAGTTTTGAACTCTCTGTAACGAAACCAAACTGGCTTGGTTCACACACATAGTTGCTGCAATTACGAGAACAAAGCAGATTTCGATTCTAGGTAGTTGCTTTAACCTTTGAAGGCAAATAAGAACTTCTGCACAGTAAAGTGTTAAGTTGTCTTTATATCTATACGAGCAGTGGAGAATCACATGAAGTACTTGATGCGAGAGATTTCAGCATGTGTTCTGCAGTTGATTAATATTTCGATAGTGGGTTTCACGAGTAAGGTATGTCCTTTTGTATCTATTTGGGGATAATATTAGTATATATATTATTAAGAAGTTGACATGGTCTGTGCTATGGATAAGGTTTTTATTCTTATTTTCTGTTCAATGTTTTTGAGTATTTATGATTAAAATTTGACATCATCTTTGCATTCATTCGGCTGGTTCTGATTTGTTATTTAAGATTCTTTTGGTTCTGCTTGCATTTCGATTTACCAAGGAGAATTTTGGTGGGATAACTTGATATAAAATTATTCCTCCCCATCTTTACCATTCATTTAGATTCTATTGCCGTACTCTTGCCCATGCTATTACAATGCTTTTTGATGATTTCTTCTAAATTTTTCTGATGTCTTCCTCTGCCTGTATAGTTTGAAAAGAATACCATAAATGTCAAGGGAGAGCTATTTGTGAAATCTGTCAATCTGATTCATTGAGGACTTCTATTTAATATTTTTGCCCTTCTTGAATTACTTACCAAGGTCTTGTAGACCCCAAATCTTGCCCGGCCTCCAAATAAAGACCAGAAGACCTCCTATTTGAAGATGGACAAGCCTAACAAGCCATTAGGAGAGACTATTAGGCCCCATACTAGGATAGGAGGGAGTTTCTGTACCAAAAAATAAGTTTTCTCGCCTTGAAGGGATGAGACCGCCTTCTGGACAACCCAGACCGCCGTCTCGCCTCACGCAAGTGGCGAGACCGCCGTCTCGCTTGACGAGACGGCGGTCTCGCAACCTGCGAAGGACGAGACGGCGGTCTCGTTCACCCAGACGGCGGTCTCGCCATTTTGACAGGTCGAGACGGCGGTCTCGTTGGACGAGACGGCGGTCTCGACCCTGTCAGACGAGACCGGCGGTCTCGCCACCTGACAGCACGAAAACCTATAAATAGGGGCTCTCCCCCCCTCATTTCCACACACCACAGCTGCATAGCTCTCCCTTCTCTCTAAAAACTTCTCTCTAGAATCCCTCCGACGCATTTCCGGAGCTTCTGAGTGCTTTCAAGAGTGATTTTCGGCGTTCGAGAGGTTTTCCGACGTCTTGTAGAGTGAAGGGCTGCCATAAAGCACCCTATTTTTTTAGAGAATTAATATAAAAAGCTTGCTTCGAAGGTTCAAATTATCTCCTCCCACCTTTACCGTTTTTATCTTAAATTATGCAATAGATAGTAGGGCCATGTAGTCATACTTTTAAATTCCGCAGAATAAAAAGGGCAAAAGCGTATTTTTCTAGTTTATCAATAAAATAAGCCGGCCTGTCATAGGGAACCCGAAAGGGGCGTCGTAAAGGGACTAATACTCCCTTTGCACATAACCAACTCCCTTACCCAACTCTGGTTCTAATGACCAAAGTTGGTTTTCGAAAACCAACGCCTTTTTAAACCCCTTTTTCGATGTTTTCGGTAAAAACATCGGTGGCGACTCCATAGAACCCAAAATAAATAAGTCCTTGGGTTAGCCCGGTTATCGGACAACCCAAGGACACTTTTCAAAAACCTCGCCCCTAGGTTAGCCCGGTTATCGGACAACCTAAAGGCGTTGTAACCATCCATAAAAAACGCGAAAACAAGAGGGTCGAAATAACCATCGCGTCGCTCCGACCGCGCCCCCTTTTCGGGGAGGCGGCGACAGATGGCGACTCCACTGGGGAAGCCTAGAGAGTTAATCCCATTTAGTGATGGGCCGGCTTAAACAATAAATAAACCAAGAAAATAACACTTTTGCCCTTAACCTGTATTTATAACATGTTTTATTGTTTGGCTTTAATAAATCGTTGATTGTTTATACTTGCAAAATGCTTGAAATATAAACTGCACACAGTCCCTTGCACACAACAGTTCCCCCTATACCCGGGGGCAAGTGGGAAAACCATAGGGAGTGGGTGGCAGGTACTGTTCGCTGTAGTGAGGGCCTTGTGCCCACCAGTGTGATCTTAAACCACCACTCAAGGTGATAACCTTCCTCTTTTGGCAACAAGACTGACTATGGCCTTAGTGCTAAGCATGGTCGGACGGCTGGAGAGTGGGGACCCTATAATGGGGGCACCTTGGGGGCCTTAGCCTGGTGAGAACAGTTAGAACCAACCCTGACCAATGCACTTTTCTGCAGGAAAACCCTACCTCGTAATAAAAACGAAAATCTCGCCTGTTCGGGGATGGTCGAATTGTGTGTGCATTTGATTGTTGCATTTGTATGTTGCATAGCATAAACAAACAACAAAACAAAAACCAAAAATATTTTTCACAAATAAACGCCCTTATCTCGGACAATCTGCCTTTTAGCTAGCCTGGTTTCAGGTTCTTTGCAAGCTAGTAGCCACGCAGTTCCGACAAAAGAGATAAGGGACGCTAAATGTTTTTCGCATAAAGCCATATTTTATCTCGGACAGTCTGCCTTTTAGCTAGCCTGGTTTCAGGTTCTTTGTAAGCTAAGTAGCCACGCAGTTCCGACAGAAGAGATAAAAGGCTATAAAATAAACAAATAAAAACAATAAAAATAAACAATCCATTTTTTTTAAAGTTCATAAATAAGACCTGGTCCAAAAATATTATACGCATAACACATTCATATAGATAGTTTACTCTTCCAAAAAATACGCAAATACCATACATCATGTAGAAAAACATGATAAATAGCAAAATAAACACTTACATACAATAAACATCATCTTCATCAAATCATGCATTCTTGTTTTAGAAATGGAGGGTGCAAGTAGACAGACAAAGAAGGTAGACATTCCCCATTTCCATACTGAGAAATTGGAACGGCTGAGCACGATAATGCCACCGGAGGTCCGCGCCGACTTCGAAAAATCCTACGGACGGATTTTAGACCTCTTGAAGATATGTGTCGATCAGGTGTTCTTGAGGGCACTAATCCACTGCTGGAATCCAAGTCTGCGATGTTTCGAATTTCCGCAGTTCGACTTGGTGCCCACCCTAGAGGAGTATGAGATCATGTTGAGGTGGCCCGAATCAGCCGGGGTCCATGTTCGCCACGAAACATATACTCCAGTAGCACCAGTCGCTGCCCTTATCCAGTTGCCATTCTGGCAAAGTGCCCTGATAAAGAAAGGGAACACCCAGGGATGGAAAGTAACAATGTTAGAAGACCACCTGTCCTACCTGGCTGAGAGGACAGAATGGGCTGCCTTCAACAAAACCCTGACACTCATAATTTTTGGAACAGTCTTGTTCCCCTTCCATTTCGACACAGTAGATCAAGCCGTCATGGACGCCTTCTTTGCCTGGGACGTGAATTTGAAGAGTCCCCTGCCTGCTATTCTTGCCGACACCCTGCTCTCGGTGGAATTCTGTCACCAGAAGCAGGGCAAAATACTCCGTTGTTGCTCTTCATTGCTTTTCGTGTGGAGCGCCACTCACCTCTACGCCTCCAGTCACATGGGGGTATTCCCCGACCCTTTGAGAAGTTTCTCCAAGATCCCCCTCCAGCGCCGTCTGACATCAGAATGGAGGGATGAGTGGGAACGCAAGGACGCCAGCAGTATATCCTGGGCCTGTCCTTGGTTCCGACCCGGCCCAGTTCTCATCAGATGTGGGGACTACCCGAGTGTACCCTTGATCGGACTCAGGGGCTGCATAGCTTACTCACCTAAGGTAGCTATGAGGCAGCTCATGAGGACCCAAACTACCATCTCCCGGGGGGAGCTCGGAGGACTGTGCTTCTTCGGAGACCCATGCACCATCGCTAACTCACTAGCTGTGAGAAAAGCATGGGAGAGGCCAATCTACATGGGAGACAGAGAGCTAGGAAAAGCTCGGGTGGCTGTCACCAGTGACTACGAGGCATGGAGAAATAGAAGAGGGGTGGCTCAATCATCCTCCACACCTACCATGAGCGCCAGAAATGAAGGACTGCAGGCGCAGATCGACGCCTTGACCCAGAGGATAGAGATCATGGGAGCCCAGATGAGGGCCCTTGAGGAAAAAGAGCAAGAATCTATCCTCACGATTGATGGTCTGCGGAGAGAAAGCAAGAAAAAGGATCATGAAATAGAGCGCCTCAAGGACCAATGTGCTGACGCTAACGAACAAGCTATCCGAACATCCAAAACCGCCAGAACCAGTTCGGATAGCCAACTGCAAGAGATAACCGCCAAAACAGCACACCTTGAGGCCGAATCAGCTAAGCAGGCTCAAACGATCAAGGAGTTGTCGGAAGGGCTCCTCCAAGCTCGGTTAGACATCCGCCAAGAGCGAGAGAACAATAGAAAACTGAGCAGAAGTCTCTATGAGCTACGCATTAAGGAGAAAAGCGGGCTAGCTCAATATGACCAAGTACTTCAAGAGAAGGACCAAGTTGTTGCAAAGCTTGATGAACTACAAGCCTTAGTCATACATCAGGAGGCAAAGATCAAAGAGGCTCAACAATATAGTGAAGATATGAGCCAGGCGGTCCGCAAGCAAAGCGAAGCACTCGCACATCATGTCCGGGAAGCCGAGAGAGAACTACAGAGGAATCAAAACCCTCCTGTGGGTTTCTTTAAAGTTTTCTGATTTTGCCAAAAGTTTCTTCGCAGTATAGAATAGGGGAATGTACACCTTCTATTTGAATAAATAAAATCTTCTTTTTATACAATAGTTGTCTACTTGCATGCATAAGTATTCATTTGCATATCCAATTTTCCCCTCCTTCACGACTAATAAATAAGATAATAAAAAGGAAGGATTAACTAACACATCTTCCAACTCAGAAGAATGGAGAGAAAGCCACTCCTAATAAAGCTCACCCCAACGGTCGAATCATCGCAAGAGGAAAATAAACCTCGGCCGTTGGTCCTCAAAAGTAGAGAAGAGGGGGCAAGGATGCCAGTACGCCTATTTATGCCATGTCATTTCCCCTACGAATCAAATAAAGTTGTACCATGGAGATATGGGGAATCTTCACCAATAAAAGAGGAAATAACAAACATAGCCGGCATTGGGGGCACGACGAGAAGTGGAAGAGTCTACTCCCCCAAGGACACACAGGAAAATGTCCTTCAAAATAAAGGGAAAAATAAAAAGACCGAAGACAAAAAAGAAAATAAAGAATCCAAGGAGGAGACAGAGGAATTACTCCAGTTCATAAGGCAAAGTGAGTATTCCATTATTGATCAGCTCAACCGTACGCCTGCAAAGATCACGTTGCTATCTTTGATAATGAGCTCGGAACCGCATAGAAACGCCCTGCTGAAGGTCTTGAGCGAGGCGCATGTACCTCACGCAATATCCCAAGAAAAGGTCGAGAGGATCGTCGGTCACATCACGGCAAACAATCACCTCACCTTCACAGAGGAAGAACTCCCCCTAGAGGGGTCGAATCACAACAAGCCCTTGCATATCTCAGTTAAATGCAAGGAGTACCTCATCGACAAAGTTCTTGTGGATAATGGGTCATCCCTGAACGTGATGCCCAAGTGCACACTGGATAAGTTGACTATCCAAGGAACTCGTCTGCGCCCAAGCAGCACCATAGTTCGAGCCTTCGACGGATCAAAACGAGAAGTAGTGGGAGAAATCAATTTGCCAATTCAAGTGGGACCCACTATCTTCAACGTCGATTTCCACGTAATGGAGATTACTCCAGCATATAGCTGTCTCCTCGGCAGGCCTTGGATTCATGACGCTAAAGCAATACCTTCAACGCTCCACCAAAAAGTCAAATTCGTAGTGGGTGACAAACTGATCACGGTCCAAGCAGAGGATGATATCCTAATCAGTGGACCGTCCACCCAACCTTATGTGGACGCGGCTGAAGAGTCCCTTGAAACATCTTTTCAAGCGCTCGAAATTGCCAGTATAGAACGACTTCCCAGAAATACAAAGGTAGCCCGCATGATGTTGAAGCACAGTTACCATCCTGGCCAAGGACTGGGGGCAGATTCCCAAGGCATGAGGGAACCCCCAGAATTCAAAGACAATCCTTACAAGCATGGCCTAGGATATGACCCTACCAAGGATCGGGTAGAAAGGAGAAAAGGGAAGTCTCCCCTCCGCACACTCAAGCAGATTTTCCGAAGCGGAGGGGTACAAGCGTCAAGAGCCACTCTAGTCATTAGGAAATCTTTTTCTTTGTTTAAGGGATGTAAACCCCATGATTGTTAGAGATTATCCCCCGGGGCGAGCCCGACCCCCGGGCATCTTAGGGCACATATTCCCTTATTAATTAATAAAGAATGATGCTTTCTATCTGCTTCTCTTCTTTCTACTTCTGACTGGACCACGTAAATAAACCTGTCTAAGTAAACACAAAAAAGGAAGAAGAATAAGAAGCGCTTCTAAATAATCAACATTCACCATTGCTATCGCCATCAAGTTAGTTGATTAGAAGCACATCAAAATAAGACTTCACCTCGTCCGTAAAGAAAGTCATGCTTCGCCAATACTGTGAAAAAAATAAATCCACAAACAAAAAAAAAGAGGAAAAATCCCAGAGAATCCAAAGGCCAAAGAAAAGGGCAAATTACCCGGTAGGAAACCCATTAAGGGGGCTACACAAAAGATAGGGTCGACCCGATAGGATACCCGAACAACAATAAAGGGTAGCCTAGGCAAAAGTTAGGGTTACAAATAAGGTCCGCTAGGATTTCTCTAAATTTTACAAAAGAAGGAACCTAGACAAAAGTTAGGACCAATACACAGTATCCTAGTTCAAAAACCCAAAGGGCGATCTAGGGAAATCAGCTAGCCATTTAAAAACAATGGAGATAAAACCAAAGAGCGCAAACAAAAAAGGAGAGGAAAAAACGTTTGCTTAGACAAAGCCTAAACACCCAGGCTTAACCTTAGCCAGCCGTTCTTACAAATCCTTTTATCAATAAAAATCAACCCTCTAAAACACAAACCATTGATTTTTACCTCCTTTATTTCTTTTCTCTTGACCCTCACGACAATATTCTAATAATTAATTTGGGAATATGGAGGCGTATAGTCAACAAGAGGATTGAAATCCCTAAAGCAAGGAAAAAGGGTCACTGCATGACGAAAAGTGCTCTACACAAAAAAATGATGAGAGAAAAGAGAAAAAGAAAGAAACTACCCTTCGGTCACAAGAAATCCGGCATGGTACAGCCAAGAGTAAAACGCAGTGAATCAGAAGGATTTCAGCGCAACAAGACACGTTGGTTAAATCCTTCTGAAAACTTAATCAAAATAGGCATTATAGGACATCAAAACACAAAAACATTGCATGCATAAAATGTTTTTTAGACCAGGTCCTATTTCTTTCAAAAAATAACAAAAAAGCCATAAAAATACAAAAAATAAAAAATTTTCTCTTCCGCAAAACCAGACCGCCGTCTCGACCTGGAGGAGAAACGAGACCGCCGTCTCGTTCACCCAGACGGCGGTCTCGCTTTGGAAATTTTCCCTATATATAGGGGGCGCGACTTTGGGCTTCCTCACAACTCCATTTGCCTCCAGAACCTCCTTTCTCTCAACTCCTGCACTCCCAAGCCTCCTCTAGTCAAGATGTTTGGTAGAAGCACTTCCAGAAAGAGAAGGAGCACAGCTGGTGCTAGTAGTTCCGCAGCACCGCCACCCCAGGACCCTTCCCAACTAACGCCACAGCACCAGGCCCATCTTGAGAACATCCAGACCTACTAGTGGCACCCTATGCTCAAGCTGGATTTTAACATCCTGGTTGAGTTCGGATGGGAGGACGACGTCCGGGCCCATCTAGACAGCATTGGGTGGGGATTCCTGCTGCAACCACCACCTACACATGTATACCCACAGGCGGTGCTGGAATTCTTAGCCTCCGTCTCCTACTCCCAGAGCCCCTCCACGGTCCCGGGCCTACAACCCACTAAGATGGTGACATATTTTATGGGTGGGCAGTACCAAACTTCCACCCTCAGAGAATTCAACGTGGCCATCGGGTTCGTCCGGCCCGAGGAGGCCATGACCCAGGAGTACCGTGACGCCATCTGCTCACGGCCCACCTACCTCACTGCTGCCGAGATGTGGCGTGAGCTCACGGGAGGCACCATGCTGCCCACGCTGATGAGGGGATCTGCGCTTCCCCCAGCACTCCGCATCTGCCACAAGCTGCTGGCTGGAACTATACACAGGAGGAAAGAGAGTCAGGGCAAAATATCCATCCCTGACCTCTTCATATTATACTGCATGAGCCAGAGGCGGCGCTGCAACCCCGGGTACTTCTTCCTGAGAGCCCTCAAGGACTTCGGGAACAGATCTGCGGGGGCCGTCCTCGTTGCTCCCCTCATCACCCCCTTAGCAGAAAGGTTTGGGTGCCCTGGCCGGGAAGAGCTAGCCCACAATCTGCGACCCGAATCCATCGGCGGGTCGATCTTGGTCAGCATGGGAATGCTGATCCGCAGAGGGAACCAGCTGGCTCTCCACCCCACCCTGGATTTCGCATTGGAACTCCAGGATGTGATGCAGGAAATGCCTACACCCCCTGACTTCCAGCAGCAACAACAGCAGCAGCAGCCGCCCCGGTATACAGACAACTTCGCTGGCATGCACCTCCACATGAACGACCTATGCCAGCAGCTCAACAGTATGACTGTGAGGCAAGAACAGGTGTCCCAGAGGCATGAGCACCTATCCCAAGCAGTGGAGCAATTGTCCCAAAGGCAAGAGGCCTTTGACACCCGACAGGGGAAATGTACCAAGCACCAACAAAGCATGCGCCGGGATTGGGCGACTTTTCAGCAAAGGTACCGGGATGAAGTCCAAGAGCAGGAGGACTTCGGATACCATATGTACCGAGCATTACCCTCCCCGGGGATCGGGCCCGGAAGATAGCCCCTAGGGATAGTAGCTCCAAAAAAAAAAAGAATATATATATATATATATATATATATATATATATATATATATATATATATATATAGGGATGTAATAAAATTTCCTCATGAATAAAAATTTTATTTCGTGCATCTTTTTGCCATCCTTTCCAAAAGTCAGCGTAATAAAGAAAAAACTAAGAGTAAAAAGACGTACGCTTAAGAAAAAGCCAAAATCCTAAGATCGCGAAAAAAGAGATAAAACCGCGAGAAAAAGGCAGGATTAAGCCATCACACCAACCAACAAAGTTTCAACTACCAAACAAGAGTCGAACAAAACCAAGATCCATCCGACCAACCAGCCAGGATCAAATGATCACTACCAAAAGAACAAAAACAAAGGATCCCCGGCAATCAACAAGGCCGGATGAACACCAACAAAATCCCCGGTGTGACCCGGATAACTATTCAAGAAATCCGAAAAGCAGTCAAAGAAACACTCTCCAGAGAAATGCGCCTGATCTGCGCTCGAGCCGGATCAGTAAGTCGCACTACCACCCTGATGGGGGGTTCATACCCATCCAGTCCCGCACAACGGACTGCAACTACCAGCCTGATGGGGGGTTTATATCCATCAACCGAAGGATCGGCTACCGTCAGAAGGAGCATCCTAAGGTTTCACATCGGCGCATGAGCTACCCGAGCAGTAAGCCGCCACCACCACCAGTCCTGCACAACGGACTATACCACCTTGATGGGGGGTTCATACCCATCAACCGAAGGATCGGCTCCGTCAGAAGGAGTTCCTAAGGTCTTACCACGTGTTCACCAAAGGGATCGGCTACGTCAGAAGTAGTATCTCGGAAGTGCACGAACACCAAAGTTTTCCCCAGAAGATCAACCACCGCAAGACGGGACGTCTAAAGGGCAACCGGGCAAGAGGGTCAACTCCTTTACCCCCCCCCCAGTCGATCATCCTGGCGCAGAAGGCCAGCAGTCGACTGGACGGGTAAAGGGGGGGCAGCTGTAGACCCCAAATCTTGCTCGGCCTCCAAATAAAGACCAGAAGACCTCCTATTTGAAGATGGACAAGCCTAACAAGCCATTAGGAGAGACTATTAGGCCCCATACTAGGATAGGAGGGAGTTTCTATACCAAAAAATAAGTTTTCTCGCCTTGAAGGAACGAGACCGCCTTCTGGACAACCCAGATCGCCGTCTCGCCTCACGCAAGTGGCGAGACCGCCGTCTCGCTTGACGAGACGGCGGTCTCGCAACCTGCGAAGGACGAGACGGCGGTCTTGTTCACCCAGACGGCGGTCTCGCCATTTTGACAGGTCGAGACGGCGGTCTCGTTGGACGAGACGGCAGTCTCGACCCTGTCGAGACGAGACCGGCGGTCTCGCCACCTGACAGACGCAAAAACCTATAAATAGGGGCTCTCCCCCCCTCATTTCCACACACCACAGCTGCATAGCTCTCCCTTCTCTCTAAAAACATCTCTCTAGAATCCCTCCGACGCATTTCCGGAGCTTCTGAGTGCTTTCAAGAGTGATTTTCGGCGTTCGAGAGGTTTTTCGACGTCTTGTAGAGTGAAGGGCTACCATAAAGCACTGTAGACCCCTAATTTTGCCCGGCCTCTCAAATAAAGATAAAGGAGATCACCCGTAACAAGATAAAGCTTGGCCAAAAAGACTTCCTATATGAAGATAAAGCTTCAATAGACACATATCGGCATCAGCGACGTCCAAAACGGGCAAGGAAAGCTTCCGGAGCCCGAAACGCGCAAAGCTGGACGAACGAGGTTGAGACGGCCGTCCCGGTTGGGACGGCCGTCCCAACCTCTTAAATCCAGTTGGGACGCGCGTCCCAAAGTTGGGACGGCCGTCCCAAACCCATTTTAAGTGGGACGGCCGTCCGGCCTTCCTGGGGGTCCGGCTACGTGTAAATTTGCCATTTGGGACGGCGCGTCCCAGTCCGGACGGCCGTCCCACCCGGACGGCCGTCCCAAAGTGCGCCAGCTGCGAAAAACTATAAATAGGAGGCTCATTTGCCACTTTTTCACACCCCAGTCACCCGGACATCCCGAGAGCTCGAAACACTTTCTAAAACTCAGGAACGGTTCGAGAGGTTTTTCGACGTCTTGTAGAGTGAAGGGCTACCATAAAGCACCCTATTTTTTTAGAGAATTAATATAAAAAGCTTGCTTCGAAGGTTCAAATTCTCTCCTCCCACCTTTACCGTTTTTATCTTAAATTATGCAATAGATAGTAGGGCCATGTATTCATACTTTTAAATTCCGCCGAATAAAAAGGGCAAAAGCGTATTTTTCTAGTTTATCAATAAAATAAGTCGGCCTGTCATAGGGAACCCGAAAGGGCGTCGTAAAGGGACTAATACTCCCTTTGCACGTAACCAACTCCCTTACCCAACTCACGGTTCTAATGACCAAAGTTGGTTTTCGAAAACCAACGCCTTTTCAAAACCCCTTTTCGATGTTTCAGGTAAAACATCGGTGGCGACTCCATAGAACCCAAAATAAATAAGTCCTTGGGTTAGCCCGATTATCTGGACAACCCAAGGACACTTTTCGAAACCTCGCCCCTAGGTTAGCCCTAGGTTATCGGACAACCTAAAGGCGTTGTAACCATCCATAAAAAACGCGAAAACAAGAGGGTCGAAATAACCATC